>JAKELP010000045.1:7500-12500 GCA_029929735.1 Mimosa pudica
ACCCTAAACCCTAAACCCTAAACCCTAAACCCTAAACCCTAAACCCTAAACCCTAAACCCTAAACCCTAAACCCTAAACCCTAAACCCTAAACCCTAAACCCTAAACCCTAAACCCTAAACCCTAAACCCTAAACCCTAAACCCTAAACCCTAAACCCTAAACCCTAAACCCTAAACCCTAAACCCTAAACCCTAAACCCTAAACCCTAAACCCTAAACCCTAAACCCTAAACCCTAAACCCTAAACCCTAAACCCTAAACCCTAAACCCTAAACCCTAAACCCTAAACCCTAAACCCTAAACCCTAAACCCTAAACCCTAAACCCTAAACCCTAAACCCTAAACCCTAAACCCTAAACCCTAAACCCTAAACCCTAAACCCTAAACCCTAAACCCTAAACCCTAAACCCTAAACCCTAAACCCTAAACCCTAAACCCTAAACCCTAAACCCTAAACCCTAAACCCTAAACCCTAAACCCTAAACCCTAAACCCTAAACCCTAAACCCTAAACCCTAAACCCTAAACCCTAAACCCTAAACCCTAAACCCTAAACCCTAAACCCTAAACCCTAAACCCTAAACCCTAAACCCTAAACCCTAAACCCTAAACCCTAAACCCTAAACCCTAAACCCTAAACCCTAAACCCTAAACCCTAAACCCTAAACCCTAAACCCTAAACCCTAAACCCTAAACCCTAAACCCTAAACCCTAAACCCTAAACCCTAAACCCTAAACCCTAAACCCTAAACCCTAAACCCTAAACCCTAAACCCTAAACCCTAAACCCTAAACCCTAAACCCTAAACCCTAAACCCTAAACCCTAAACCCTAAACCCTAAACCCTAAACCCTAAACCCTAAACCCTAAACCCTAAACCCTAAACCCTAAACCCTAAACCCTAAACCCTAAACCCTAAACCCTAAACCCTAAACCCTAAACCCTAAACCCTAAACCCTAAACCCTAAACCCTAAACCCTAAACCCTAAACCCTAAACCCTAAACCCTAAACCCTAAACCCTAAACCCTAAACCCTAAACCCTAAACCCTAAACCCTAAACCCTAAACCCTAAACCCTAAACCCTAAACCCTAAACCCTAAACCCTAAACCCTAAACCCTAAACCCTAAACCCTAAACCCTAAACCCTAAACCCTAAACCCTAAACCCTAAACCCTAAACCCTAAACCCTAAACCCTAAACCCTAAACCCTAAACCCTAAACCCTAAACCCTAAACCCTAAACCCTAAACCCTAAACCCTAAACCCTAAACCCTAAACCCTAAACCCTAAACCCTAAACCCTAAACCCTAAACCCTAAACCCTAAACCCTAAACCCTAAACCCTAAACCCTAAACCCTAAACCCTAAACCCTAAACCCTAAACCCTAAACCCTAAACCCTAAACCCTAAACCCTAAACCCTAAACCCTAAACCCTAAACCCTAAACCCTAAACCCTAAACCCTAAACCCTAAACCCTAAACCCTAAACCCTAAACCCTAAACCCTAAACCCTAAACCCTAAACCCTAAACCCTAAACCCTAAACCCTAAACCCTAAACCCTAAACCCTAAACCCTAAACCCTAAACCCTAAACCCTAAACCCTAAACCCTAAACCCTAAACCCTAAACCCTAAACCCTAAACCCTAAACCCTAAACCCTAAACCCTAAACCCTAAACCCTAAACCCTAAACCCTAAACCCTAAACCCTAAACCCTAAACCCTAAACCCTAAACCCTAAACCCTAAACCCTAAACCCTAAACCCTAAACCCTAAACCCTAAACCCTAAACCCTAAACCCTAAACCCTAAACCCTAAACCCTAAACCCTAAACCCTAAACCCTAAACCCTAAACCCTAAACCCTAAACCCTAAACCCTAAACCCTAAACCCTAAACCCTAAACCCTAAACCCTAAACCCTAAACCCTAAACCCTAAACCCTAAACCCTAAACCCTAAACCCTAAACCCTAAACCCTAAACCCTAAACCCTAAACCCTAAACCCTAAACCCTAAACCCTAAACCCTAAACCCTAAACCCTAAACCCTAAACCCTAAACCCTAAACCCTAAACCCTAAACCCTAAACCCTAAACCCTAAACCCTAAACCCTAAACCCTAAACCCTAAACCCTAAACCCTAAACCCTAAACCCTAAACCCTAAACCCTAAACCCTAAACCCTAAACCCTAAACCCTAAACCCTAAACCCTAAACCCTAAACCCTAAACCCTAAACCCTAAACCCTAAACCCTAAACCCTAAACCCTAAACCCTAAACCCTAAACCCTAAACCCTAAACCCTAAACCCTAAACCCTAAACCCTAAACCCTAAACCCTAAACCCTAAACCCTAAACCCTAAACCCTAAACCCTAAACCCTAAACCCTAAACCCTAAACCCTAAACCCTAAACCCTAAACCCTAAACCCTAAACCCTAAACCCTAAACCCTAAACCCTAAACCCTAAACCCTAAACCCTAAACCCTAAACCCTAAACCCTAAACCCTAAACCCTAAACCCTAAACCCTAAACCCTAAACCCTAAACCCTAAACCCTAAACCCTAAACCCTAAACCCTAAACCCTAAACCCTAAACCCTAAACCCTAAACCCTAAACCCTAAACCCTAAACCCTAAACCCTAAACCCTAAACCCTAAACCCTAAACCCTAAACCCTAAACCCTAAACCCTAAACCCTAAACCCTAAACCCTAAACCCTAAACCCTAAACCCTAAACCCTAAACCCTAAACCCTAAACCCTAAACCCTAAACCCTAAACCCTAAACCCTAAACCCTAAACCCTAAACCCTAAACCCTAAACCCTAAACCCTAAACCCTAAACCCTAAACCCTAAACCCTAAACCCTAAACCCTAAACCCTAAACCCTAAACCCTAAACCCTAAACCCTAAACCCTAAACCCTAAACCCTAAACCCTAAACCCTAAACCCTAAACCCTAAACCCTAAACCCTAAACCCTAAACCCTAAACCCTAAACCCTAAACCCTAAACCCTAAACCCTAAACCCTAAACCCTAAACCCTAAACCCTAAACCCTAAACCCTAAACCCTAAACCCTAAACCCTAAACCCTAAACCCTAAACCCTAAACCCTAAACCCTAAACCCTAAACCCTAAACCCTAAACCCTAAACCCTAAACCCTAAACCCTAAACCCTAAACCCTAAACCCTAAACCCTAAACCCTAAACCCTAAACCCTAAACCCTAAACCCTAAACCCTAAACCCTAAACCCTAAACCCTAAACCCTAAACCCTAAACCCTAAACCCTAAACCCTAAACCCTAAACCCTAAACCCTAAACCCTAAACCCTAAACCCTAAACCCTAAACCCTAAACCCTAAACCCTAAACCCTAAACCCTAAACCCTAAACCCTAAACCCTAAACCCTAAACCCTAAACCCTAAACCCTAAACCCTAAACCCTAAACCCTAAACCCTAAACCCTAAACCCTAAACCCTAAACCCTAAACCCTAAACCCTAAACCCTAAACCCTAAACCCTAAACCCTAAACCCTAAACCCTAAACCCTAAACCCTAAACCCTAAACCCTAAACCCTAAACCCTAAACCCTAAACCCTAAACCCTAAACCCTAAACCCTAAACCCTAAACCCTAAACCCTAAACCCTAAACCCTAAACCCTAAACCCTAAACCCTAAACCCTAAACCCTAAACCCTAAACCCTAAACCCTAAACCCTAAACCCTAAACCCTAAACCCTAAACCCTAAACCCTAAACCCTAAACCCTAAACCCTAAACCCTAAACCCTAAACCCTAAACCCTAAACCCTAAACCCTAAACCCTAAACCCTAAACCCTAAACCCTAAACCCTAAACCCTAAACCCTAAACCCTAAACCCTAAACCCTAAACCCTAAACCCTAAACCCTAAACCCTAAACCCTAAACCCTAAACCCTAAACCCTAAACCCTAAACCCTAAACCCTAAACCCTAAACCCTAAACCCTAAACCCTAAACCCTAAACCCTAAACCCTAAACCCTAAACCCTAAACCCTAAACCCTAAACCCTAAACCCTAAACCCTAAACCCTAAACCCTAAACCCTAAACCCTAAACCCTAAACCCTAAACCCTAAACCCTAAACCCTAAACCCTAAACCCTAAACCCTAAACCCTAAACCCTAAACCCTAAACCCTAAACCCTAAACCCTAAACCCTAAACCCTAAACCCTAAACCCTAAACCCTAAACCCTAAACCCTAAACCCTAAACCCTAAACCCTAAACCCTAAACCCTAAACCCTAAACCCTAAACCCTAAACCCTAAACCCTAAACCCTAAACCCTAAACCCTAAACCCTAAACCCTAAACCCTAAACCCTAAACCCTAAACCCTAAACCCTAAACCCTAAACCCTAAACCCTAAACCCTAAACCCTAAACCCTAAACCCTAAACCCTAAACCCTAAACCCTAAACCCTAAACCCTAAACCCTAAACCCTAAACCCTAAACCCTAAACCCTAAACCCTAAACCCTAAACCCTAAACCCTAAACCCTAAACCCTAAACCCTAAACCCTAAACCCTAAACCCTAAACCCTAAACCCTAAACCCTAAACCCTAAACCCTAAACCCTAAACCCTAAACCCTAAACCCTAAACCCTAAACCCTAAACCCTAAACCCTAAACCCTAAACCCTAAACCCTAAACCCTAAACCCTAAACCCTAAACCCTAAACCCTAAACCCTAAACCCTAAACCCTAAACCCTAAACCCTAAACCCTAAACCCTAAACCCTAAACCCTAAACCCTAAACCCTAAACCCTAAACCCTAAACCCTAAACCCTAAACCCTAAACCCTAAACCCTAAACCCTAAACCCTAAACCCTAAACCCTAAACCCTAAACCCTAAACCCTAAACCCTAAACCCTAAACCCTAAACCCTAAACCCTAAACCCTAAACCCTAAACCCTAAACCCTAAACCCTAAACCCTAAACCCTAAACCCTAAACCCTAAACCCTAAACCCTAAACCCTAAACCCTAAAC